>CM034148.1:170321469-170355945 GCA_019776745.2 Taxus chinensis | reverse complement strand
CACCATTATTGATCATTATCTTTTTCATTATCATCACCACCATCTTTGATAATTTTCATCACCATTATCATCACGACCACCATTGATTATTGTCATTGTCGTTATCATCACCACCATCATTGATCATTGTCATCATCATCATGATTATCATCATCATAATATGTTATTATTCTCATCATCATCAAGAACATCATCATTCTCATCCCCATAATTTTCATCGTCATCATTGATGTCCTTGTAATCATTATCATCACCACTATCATTGATCTTTCTCATCGTCATCATTATCACAACCATCGTGAATCATTATCATCATCATTCACATCACCTTTATCTTTAATCATTTTCATCATCATTATCATCAACACAATCATCGATCATTATCATCATCATTTTCATCACCACCATCGTCGATCATTTTCATCATTACTATCATCACCATCATCGTCAATCATTATCATCAGCATTATAATCACCCCCATCATTGATCATTGTCATTTCTATTATCATCACCACCATTTTCGATCATTGTCATCATCATTATTGTCTTCATAATCATCAATCATCATCATTATCATCATCATCATCATCTCCATCAAATCATCATCATCAACATCATCATTCTCATCCCCATCAATTTTTTACCGTTATATTCATGGTCATCATAATCATCGTTGTCTTTGTAAGTATTGTCATCATCACCACCATTATGGATCATTTTCATCATCATTAACATCACCACCATCATTGATCATTGTCTTTGTAATGATCATCACCACTATCGTTAATCATTATGTTGTGACGATCATCACCACTATCATCTATCATTTTCATCGTTATTATCATGACCACCATCTTCTTACCAATATTGATATCATTATTAGAATTTATAAAAATTTAAGTGTCATTATTAATTACTATATTTGGTATTAATATCAATTTTGTTATTATAATTATTAAATTTATTATTCTTATAGTATCACCATTATAATTTGGTTAATAGTAATCTTAATATCATCACCATCAATGTCATTATTATCTTAATTAGCATAATCACCATATTTATGCTCATCTTATTCATCATAATAACAATGGCATCTTAACCATCGTTGTCATTTTCATCATCATCATATTCATTGCCAAATCATTGTCATGATTAACATAATAATTGTCATAGTTAGTATCGTCATCATCATGATTACCATCTTGTTCGTCATGGTAATTCTAGTACACACATGAATGACCTCGATGCAAAACTACCAAGTTGGTTAGTTAAGAATCATATTATTAATGATGAGGATCCCCATCCATGTAATTCATTAGTGTTCATTGTCATGATAATCATCGTCATCATCATTTTCATCTTCGTAATCATAGTGATTATTATCCTTGTGATAACTTTCATCATCGTTTTCATTGTATTTTTTATCATCATCATTATAATAATAATAATCACCATCTCCATCATCATCATTGTTATAATCATCAACATCATTTTCATTATACAAATCATCATCATCATTAATCTAATTGTTGTGATCATAATTATCATTGTTGACAATTATGATCATCATTATTATCACCACCCTCACCACAAGCACCACCACCACAAAAATGTTATCTTCATTGTCATTCTCATCATTTTTATGGTATTTTTAGTCTTAGTTATGATCATTGTATTCATCAACATCATTTTTATCATTGTCAGCATCATCCTCATCATATAAATCATCACCCTCGTAATCATCATAATCATCATCATCACCATCGTGACCATTATCAACATCTCTATTTTCGCCATCGTCGTCATTAACATCATTTTCATCATCGTTAATAAAAATGATTATTATTTTTATCATCATTATCCTCATCTTTATTATCGCCAGCATCCTCAAAACAAATACCTCAACCATGACCACCGCCACCATCAACACTATCAATGGTTGTGTTCATGGTGGTACATTTTTCCTTAACAATGTTTTCATCACTTTTAGAGTTGTGTTTGGCGTTAATGTTTCATAGTCCAGGATGTCACATAAGATTTCACGTCCAACAACCAAATTAGACCTTAATGATCGTAAAAAAAATATTTAATTTGAATCTGTATCTTAAACAAATATCACCAATGTAAATTTGTAAACACAACACTGACCTCCTTCGAATCATTATGTCATCAATCATGTTTACTTTATTATCATATACAAGTTACGAGGTTTGTGCCAATTGTTTACCAATGAGAGGTTTTGTTAATTATTTATAGTTTATGTTATTATTATACGTAGGTTGAAAGGTTTATGTCAAGTGTTTACCAACGAGAGTTTATGTTCATTCATCATTGTCAATCGCCATCTTCATCATCAATCAGTTTAGGTTTTTCATTGAGTATTCAGGGAATTTGGTTTGTAATATGATTGAATTGTCATCATTACTCACACTGATCCGCTATTATTTAAGGTTATTATTTATGGATTAAAGTTAAGTATGTACTATTAATAATTACAGAATGTGTTCAAGGTCATGGATATCAAGGATTTCATCCTTGTGATCATTTTCGTGGTTATAGTTATTATCAACATCATTATAATAATCATAATCACCATCCCTGTCGTCACATTTTTATAAACATCAACATCATTGTCATTATACAATTTATCATCATCATCATCATCATCATCATCATAATCATTGTGATCATCATTAACATCATTATCGTAATCATTAATTGTCATCGTTGATAATCATGATTATTATTTTATCAGCACCCTCACCAAAAGTACCAATAACACCATCAAAATGCCATCTTCATTATCATTATCATCAATTTCATGGTCATTTTAGTTTTGGTTGTGATCGTCATCTTCATCGTCATCATTGTCATCATTTTCAACATCATCATAGTTGATCAAATCATCATCCTTGTTATCATTGTAATCCACGTGATCATTCTCATTATTCTCATCCTTTTCATTATACTCATCATCATTGTCATCGTGATCATCATCATCATTAACATCATTGTTGTCATCATTAATTATCATCCTCAATAATCATGACCATCATTATTAATGGTTTTCACAGTCATCATCATCATCATCATCATTTTCACTTTCATGATCCTTTTCCTCATCATCCCTGTCATCTTCATTTTGAATGTTCTCATCGTCAAAATTTTCATCATTGTTTCTTTCATATCATCATCATTATTGTTTTCATCATTCTCATTTGTCATCATTATTATCAATAGGTTCAGGTTTTTAATCGATTATTCAAGGAAATTGGCTTATAATGTGCTTTATCTTTCAGTTTTACTCACACCAATCCACTATTATTTAAGGTGGTATTTATTTTTTAAAGTTAAGTATGTACTATTAACATCTATGAAATGTGTTCAGGGTCACGCACTTTGGATTCATGGTCCATGATTTAATGTTACAAATCTTGTATGAATGATTAAGTTGTTTAACAATATTCTATGGCCTATTCATCATGATAATATAATGTATGGAATCAAAACGAGATAATCATTACACTTATTATTCATCATATTATCATTTAAATATAATTAAATATTTACAAATATAGCTAAACTAACAATAAATATCTTCATGATTGTAGAAAATCAAGTCCACGATAATGTTTCCCATGAACACCGAGCCTTAGATATAGATAAACTTATAAAAAAATTCTAGGATTGTAGAAGAATACAAAATACTAAAAAAGAAAAGGCATCTAAAAAGAACATGACTATTTTTCAACCACTAGCAAGTACTGAAACACTCAAGTTATGTGGATACAAGAAATGTCATCTAAAAGGACCATTAATACTTTCAAATTTTACTGTGTGAATAATATTGAAATCATTTTACATTTTTCGCATAAGAAAATCAACATAATGTCATCTCGCAAAGCCTATTTTAAAAATTAAAATGCTAAAGTTTTCATCAAAACAAGTTCAACTACCATATATTAATTTTGAATGCCCAAATTTCTTAAGCCCCCTTATTTTTTAGCCATATTTGGGAAATCCTTCTTAGCTCTCGGATTCGGGACTTCAATTCCATTCTTCATCAGTTTACTTCCAGGTTCAAATATGATTGCATCCTCCACAATGTCATAGATCAGGCCAAATCCTCTAGAACGTGTTTTCTTTTTTGTAAACGAGGAAAGGAAAATAGTCCTCATATAAAAAACTTTAAACCTTTTATAGAGCTCTTCATTTATCTTGTCTCGACTCAAATTTAGTCTTCTATTATGAAGAACATGGACAACTAATTATTTTCTACAAAATTCTTCCTCGCACTGAATGCTTCTGATGCATAGCGTCCATGTAGGATTCTAAGGAGGAATATGTATATTATATTGACACCGTGTATTAATTCTGCCAACACAAAGCTCCAAAAACCCAAAATTGACTTATAAAGAGAGTGTCAAAAAATTGAGAACTTACAAAAAAATAATATTAAGTGCATTTTTATCCAATTTTAATGAAAAAAATACATGACTACCATTTAATCATAAAATAATTAATAAATACGTTAGATGCTCAAATTATTGTATCATTTATCAAATTACAATGATTTACACCATCTTCAAACTTATTAAATAAATTTTTACTTGTGTTAAATTATATATATATATATATATATATATATATATATATATATATATAATCACAGGAAATTCATTTTAAAAAAGATGTATACTTACAAAATTAAATTGTTAAAAAATGTAACACGTTACATTTTTGAACAGTTTACTTTTGTAAGTATACATCCTTTTAAAAATGAATTTCCTGTGATTTAAGTATGGTCCATGTATCACATTTTTGTGCTTCACATAAATGCATTAGACAGCGATAAATAAATTTATTGAATTTGATATCTTTCCATCCTCATTAACTACATAGCTCTAAACATGGCTCACATAACACCAATTATGGGAGAAATGGTAGGTGTGACTAGCACACAATGACAAAAAAAGTGATATATTTGTCCATCAAATAAAACCACTATCATAAATGCAATGTTTTAAAAATAATCGCAAGCAATCTACAAGATCCAAATCATTTTCCATAATTGAAACATTAAGAATTGTTCACACCATCTAAAATTAAGTAATGCATAAAATACGTCTAAAATATAATTATAGACAATAGACACCTTTATTATTACCTTACAACAAAGTACATCACAAATAATTTCCAAACACCATTAATCAATAATACATTATTGAAAAAAATAATTTTGTTATTTGCCAAAGTTTAACATTAGCAGTTCTTTCATTTTTAAACCACCCATTTCATAATCTTCATAACTTTTAACTTTTTACGCACTTGATGATTTGCAAAACTCAAAAATAAATTTCAAGAAACTACAATTACAAAAAAAATTAAAATTAAATATTTACATTTACAAAATAAAATTAAAAATCTACATAAATAATCTTAATAACAACAAAATTATTTAAATAATAAAGTATTCATATTTCTTCATGACAATATAAAAATATCTCAAATTATAAATTTACAAATATTCAATTTCAAAATACATAACACACACTAAGATGATAAACTATCTATATAAAAAAATTAAAATTTTAATAAAAACAATCACATTTTCGTTCCTAATGTCATTTGGAACACAATATAAATAGGTAATTGCATTCATTCTAATTGTCATAACATTATTCGAAATCATTCCACTTTATATAGTTACCATATTTATTAAAATTTTATATTCTTCGTAAATAGTTTGTTACTTATATTAAATAAACAAAAAATAACATATTTAATACAAAAAGTAAAAATCACCTTTATAATAAGAATAAAATTATATATATTTTATTTGAAATATGCACTTTGAGATAGATATATGTTAATGTTTTAGATACATCATTTTAAGATATATGTGCTAGTTATATCTTCTATTACAAAAATATTTCAAATATTTATTGTAAGATTTTAATATCTATTTGAATTGTTAACATATCATTCTTCAATTTCAAATTGATGTGGGCTTGAATATATATATATATATATTTTTCATTGAGATAATTAAAAGAATCAATTATAAAAAAAAAAATCCTAATATCTTAATAATGTAGCCAAATTCTAAAAAACCTTGATATACTGCAAATATAATGAACTCCAAAAGGAAATAGATCAACTTTTTCATTATTGAATAATGAATTACAATGTTTCCTAGATAGGAAAACAACTCCCAACTCGAGTTTCGAAGACAACTCTGACTAACTTTGACTAAATCTACTCTAGGTGGTGGAAATTACTATTTTTATCAATTTACTAGAACCTGTTATTCTTAGTAAGTTCACATGCTTATTCGTACGAGATAATAAATTGTCATACATCTTCTACATTCCTAAATTAGAGTAATTGCAAAATTTCTAACTCATAATGCAACTAATAGAATAAAATTAATTAATGCCCAAAAATAGGCAAAAACCTTACTACAACTTAAATCCTAATTTTCAGCCTTAAGATGGTGGATTTAGGGCTTGAAAATGTGCCAAAATTTTCTCCAATTAGTAATTAAAATTGACCGGTGCATTCGACTCATTGAAACATGTAGTTTCAAAAAAATAACGGACTCAAACAGACACCCAAAGCTCAAGTTGTAACCTTGTGAAGTTCCGGCTATTTTTGGCACATCATTCTCCCCTGCTTGAAAAAAAAATGCAGCTCCTAAAATTTTTCTTCAAATTACTTCCATTTTTCTACATCCAACTTCTTAATCTCCCCCTCTATGACCCAAGTATTATCCTCTTGTTCTAGTCCTTTCCAATGGAGCAAATATTTAGTGTATTTCCCATGTCACATGTCCATTGTTTTCTTATCTATAATCTAATCAACTTCTTCTTTCTTCTTCACTAGAACATGTTGCCTCCAATCTACTACTTCATCAATAACATCCCCTTCTACACCATCCCCGTGAAAAGAATACAAATCTAAAAAATTAAACACAGGAGAAATATAAAAAAATTCCCTGGCAATTCTACTTCATAAGCATTATCATTTTTTTCACCATTTGGCAGGGACAAACATTCTTGTACTTCAACTTGTTATAGGTTACTTTTGGAAACTTTTCCTTCCGTAGGTACACCATAACCAACTCACCAACTATAAATACCTTTCTCTTTCTGTGCACATATTCTATTTTCTTATACTTATCATTACTATTCTATAGCTTCTACCACACTTCTTCCTATAATTTTCGTATGTGTTCGGAAAATGCTTCTGCATCATCATTGACTCTACCATCAATTGGTAGTTGTACCAAATATAACACCGATTGGGATTACTCCCATACATAACTGAAAATGGAGACTTTCCTGTGGATCTATTTATGGAATTATTGTATGCAAACTCAACTTGTGGTAATGCTAAGTCCCATTGTTTCGGCTTTTCCCCAACGATGCACCTTAACAGGTTTCCCAAAATTTGATTTACCACCTATTTTTCCCCACCAGTCTGAGGATGATAGGAACTATTGAACTGTAGTTGATTTCCAAATTTCTCCCATAAAGTCTGCCATAAGTGACTTAAGAACCTTGTGTCCCTATCTGAAGTAATGGTTTTTGGAACACCATGAAAATGAAAAAATTCTCTAAAAAAACTTCTACACCTATCGCATCACTTGTTTTCTTGCAGGAAATAAAATGAACCATCTTAGTAAACCTATCAATAACCACAAAAACTGAGTGATGCCCCAGAATTAGTAGGAACTTGACAAGGTCACAACTTGATCTCTGGTTGTCCATTTGGGTCCTTTTTTTTTTGAAACCACATGTTTCGATGAGAAGAACGCATTGAAAACATACCCTATCAGTTGGGGAAGGTTTTGACATGTTTTCGGGCCCTAAATCAACCATTTTGAGGCAAAAATTTAGGAATTAGTTGTAGTTTAGTTTTTTTTCCTATTTTTGGGCTTTAGTTAATTTTAGTCTATTAGTTGTATTATGAGTTATAAAGTTGGCAATTCCTCTAATTTAGGAATGTATAAGATGCATGGTAATTTTTGTGTCCATATACGAATAAGCATGTGAACTTACTAAGAATAGTAGGTTCTAGTAAACTGCTAAAAATAGTAATTTCTGCCACCTATAGTAGATTTAGTCGAGTTAGTTAGAGTTTTCTTGGAAAATCTAGTTGGGAGTTGTTTTCATATTTAGGAAACATTGTAATTTATTATTGAATAACGAAGAAGGAGATTTATTTTTTTGGAGTTCATATTATTTGTAGAATATCAAGTTTCTTTAGAATTTGGCTACATTATTAAGTCATTACCTCGTTGTGTTTTTGGTAATCCCAAAACAAAATACATACTCATATCTATCCACAAACCTTTAGGAATAGGCAATAACATATACAACTCTATATTCTTTGCATGGCCTTTTGAGACTTGGAAAATTCGACACCTCACCACATATCTTACCATATCTCTTTTCAATTTTGCCCAATAGTATTTATCTATTGCCAAGGCCATTGTCTTATCTTTACCAAAATGCCTAGCCAATCCTCCACTATGCAATTATTTCACTATATTCTCTCTCATAGACCCAACTGGAATACATAGTTGGCGTCCTTTGAATAGGTTGCCATCCTATAAAATGTACTCATCATGGACATATCCTTCATTGTATGAAAATGGATGAATTAACCTTTCAAAAATATCCTTGAAATTATAATTAGAAGAATACAAACCTTTTATTACTTTAAAATCCACCACCTCATTTTCCATACTGGTAAACAAAGTCACACGCCTACTCAATGCATCTGCAACTTGATTCTGTTTTCCTAATTTATGCTTTAGAGAAAAATTATAACCCTACAAAAATGATACCCACTTTGTATGCCTAATATTCAAACTCTTTTGTGTATTCACATACTTTAGGGCTATGTGGTCTATAAATAACACAAACTCCTTAGGCACTAAGTATTGCCTCCAATGCCTTAATGCTTATACAATTACATAAAATTCCACATCATAAGTAGAGTAGTTCTTTCTTACCTCATTCAGTTTCTCACTAAAGAAAGCTATTGGCTTTCCACCTTGACTTAGAACAACACCAATACCCACATATAAGGCATCACAATAAACCTCAAACACTTTATTAAAATATGGTAGTGTCAAAATGGGTTCCTTTGTCACATTCATCTTTAAGAACTAAAAACTATCCTTAGCTGCCCTTGTCCACAAAAACTCCTTCCTTTTGTGTAATATGTTATAGGTGCTACAAAACTGCTGAAATTTTTAATATACTTTCTGTAAAATGTTTCTAGACCATGAAATCTTCTTACCTCTATTATACTCCATGGAGTATACCATTCAATAATTTCTTTTATCTTTTTTGAGTCCATACGTACCCCATCTGCTAAAATAATAAATCCCAAGAATACCAAACTCTCTTGCATATATGTGAACTTATTCATATTTGCATAGAGTTTCTCTTTCCTTGAAACTTCAAATATCACCCTTAGATGCCTCAAATGTTCTTCTTTTCTTTTACTAAAGATCAATTTATCATCAAAATAAACCAAAAAAAAACTTACCATTATACTCCTGCAACATGGTGTTCGTCAGTGTCATAAAACTACTAGGTGCATTGGATAACCCAAATGGCATCACCAACCACTCATATAATCCATTTTCTTTCTTGAATTTTTTTTCCAATCGTCTCCTTCTCTAATCTGAATCTTATGGTAACCACTTCAAAGATCAATCTTGGTGAAATACCAATATCCGGCAAGCACATCCATCATATCATCAAGGCGAGGTAGTGGGAACCTATACTTGATTGTAATTTTATTTATTGCTCTATTATGCATGAACATTATCCATGTTCCATCCTTCTTTGGTGTTAATAAATATGGGGTTACACACAGACTCATGCTCTCCCTTATGACCCCCTTTCTCACGAGCTGTACCACTTGCCTTTTCAACTCTACATGCAATGTCAAGCTCATCGTATAAGCCGCTTGATTTGGGAGTGACGACGCTAGAATAAAATCAATATGGTGTTGAATATCTCCTTTTGGTGGTAATCTTCCTGGTATCTCATTAGAAATAACATCAAAAAATTCTTCTATTAATTATGTTGTTTCTACTAGTATTTGTGCACTTACAGGTTCATCCTTATTTGTGACTAGTGCATAATAATAACTAGTTACCTTTGCCTCCTTCACAAATTCATTTTTAGAAAGAATATTTTCATCCTTCCCCTCTTCCTTAAGAGGTAGCAAAATATTTTTGTGCCATCCTTCTAGAAAGTATAAGTATTCTTTCCAGCATCATGAATAAATTTTCTATCAAATTGCCATGGTCTTCCTAACAACATATGACATGCATCCATCAGAATAATGTATCACACCACATCTCATCCTTGTAACTATTCCCAATAAAAATATTATTTAAACATCTCTTATTAACAATAACTTCATTACCCTTCATAAACCATGCAATACGGTAAGGTTTAGGATTCTTATCACACCAAAGACCCAATTTCTCGACCATCTCATTTGAAACCATGTTCTCACAACTACCACCATCAATAATAACATTATATCCCTTTCCTCCTAAAGTGCATCTTGTTCTAAAAATATTTGTACGCAGCCATGCATCCCCCTTGATATCCTTTCTTCCAGCAATCATCATCCTCTTGACCGTCAAATTTTCTCCAACATCTGGTGGAGTTTCTAGGTCATGTTCATATTCTACTTGTTTGAGTTCAACAATATTTACTCTTAGATAATCTCCTTACCTCTTTTCATGTGTATAAGAATGCATGCATTTAACATCCTGATGCCCCTCTTTATGACATCTATAACAAACAAATGGTCTTCGTGGAGCCTCTCATCCTCTATCGCCGGCATATCATCTGTCCCTACAAAACCCTCTTCCTCTTTTTTTATTCTAGAAATCTTGTCTCGTATCTTATTTATTTTCCAATCCACAAGATCATTCTCCCATACCTTGGCTAAAACTAGTTCATCCCCAAAAAGAAGAGCGCCCCCCCCCCCCCCCCCCCAATCATTCCAGGTAATGTCCTAAAACTTTGAAGATATTTGTTTCCTTGCCCTTTAAGCCTAATTGATAGGAATCCTCCATGGTTTTAATCCTATGCATGCTTATCTCATCTTGAATAAATTTTTTTACTTCATTTACATACCTTGCAGCCATTTGTTCCTCAGTTTCTTCATGCTCTACACAAATGGAAAAATTTTAGAGCTCATTTGTGTATTCTTGCATTGTTTGTAAGTTCTGTCTAAGATTCTAAAAATTCCTATAAAGGGTTTGTGCTAATCCACAGGGAAAAATTTATCTTTCATCTTCTTCTCCATCTTACTCCTTGTCCTAATTCTATCTTTTCCCTTTCTTGACTATTCTTTCTATAGGTGATCCCACCATAACATAGCATGACCTTATAATTCCATGCATGCAAATTTTACCTTCTTTTCTTCTGACATAGGCTTCCACTCAAAACGTTTCCCCATGATAGTCAACTATTCTATTAGCTCCTCTAGTATTATACTACCACCATACTCTGAAACATCAACTCTTATCCCATCATTCTTTCCTTCTAATGCTCGAAGAATCCTTTCTTCAAAAGCTAATGGTGGCACTTTCGTTTCCTCATGTTCACAAACTTATTCTTCATTTGTGTAATCTCCACCTTGTTTTCTTCTCTGGGTTATCATTTCAACAAGTGCAATAACTTGCCTCCGTAGATCTTGCATATTTCTATCCATCAAGGAAATAATGCCTCCTTTTCCTCTTCCTGCCATTTTTTTGTTAAAGACGTGAAACTCACTCTAATAGGAGATAATGTAGCCAAATTCTAAACAAACTTTATATAATGCAAATAATATGAACTCCAAAAGAAAATAGATCTCCTTCTTTGTTATTGAATAATAAATTATAATGTTTCCTAAATAGGAAAACAACTCCCAACTCGAGTTGCCAAGAAAAATCTAACTAACTTTGACTAAATCTACTTTAGGTGGCAGAAATTACTATTTTTAGCAGTTTACTAGAACATATTATGCTTAGCAAGTTCGCATGCTTATCTGTACGGGCACAAAAATTTCCATGCATCTTCTACATTACTAAATTAGAGGAATTTCCAACTTTCTAACTCATAATGCAACTAATAGACCAAAATTAACTAATGCCCAACATTAGATAAAACTGA
Organism: Taxus chinensis; assembly: GCA_019776745.2. Taxonomy (NCBI): domain Eukaryota; kingdom Viridiplantae; phylum Streptophyta; class Pinopsida; order Cupressales; family Taxaceae; genus Taxus; species Taxus chinensis. Next base: position 170,343,738 of record CM034148.1, on the reverse strand, counting down.
ACTACAACTTAAATCCTAATTTTTGGCCACAAAATGGTGGATTTAGGGCCTGATAATGTGCCAAAACTTACTCCATCTAGTAGGGCTGGTTGATCGTTGCGTTTGTCTCATCGAAACATGTGGTTTAAAAAGAACGGACTCAAACGGACTTCCGGAGCTCAAGTTATGACCTTGGCAAGTTCCTGCTAATTTTAACGCATCACTTAACCATAAATTATAGTAAAAAAAACTTTTTTTATTAATTTATTATCCAAATCTATAAAAACATGAACTTTGTAGGATAAATTATTCATTGAATGAGACCAAATCAATTTTTAAAAAACCCACACAAGGAATCAACATATAAGCTCTATATAACTATTTTCAATTGATATTGTAAACCATTACAAGATTTCCAACTTCATGTGAGCATTTAAATATTTATAAAAATTAAATAAATATTTTTTATTTCTACGAAATTTATTTCCGTAAAAATATAGCACATACGATAAAATTAAAATCTGACTATGCACAAACAAAAGAAACGAAAAAAAAAAAACAAGTTTTGAAAAATTTAGTTGAAGGATTTCAAATTTTAATCATGCAATTAGGAAGCATAATCTATTTAATCAGTTATAAAAAAGTAGCAGTAAAAAAATGAAAATAACTGAACTCTAGCCTGGATAATAAACACGTCCACTTACTTGATTCAGATTGCAGATGTAGCAAAAATTCAGGCTCATCTAAATTGCACAAAGAAGAAAAAACTTGAAAATTCTGTAACAATTTTTCCAAATAATTTGTAGAGATGCAAACGAAATGTTAAAAAAAAAATGTACTACAATTCAAATCAATGCACGCCAAAATATGTTGTATTTCCAATTTGTATATCATTGAAAATCATGTGCAACTAAAAAGTTTACTTCAGAAACTAAATTAAAGTGAGTGATTGAATTTTGTGGATTATTTAATATAAAGAAATATCCTAAGAAATAGAATTGTCCAAATAAAATGCAGTATTTAACTACTAAAATCATATTAAACAATTCATTCAATACAAACACACCCCTTAAAGAAGAAAATGAAGGCTGATAATGAAACGACACTTCAGTTGGTTACTAATTTTCTTTGAAATTCGCTTAACGTGAAATTAGTCACATAAGGTATGGAATATATTATCATATGAATGTTATTATATGGATTCTATGTATGTTGGTCGATCTGACCATTGCAAACACAAGATTATAATAAAATAGATCGGGTTTACATAGACTTCAATCCGATCATATGCATATTAATCATTCCATTAAATTGGTATTGATCGGATGTTATTACCTTGATAGCATGTGTATATCCAACATAGATCTATCAGATAACTCTGGATAAGTCTTGGATAACTTTTCATTCCAGTTATAGAAGTATAAATGCGATAAGCACTTGCTTTCTTTTTTAGAATAGAATATGGTGGGGGATTGTTTAAGTAAACTATCAGACACATTCATGTTTCACTTAAACCATTCATTTGTATTCCTCAGATATTTTTTCAAATAATATGCAAAGATTATTTCTCAACAGCAACATTATTCATTTGTATTCGTATCTCACTGTATTCGCCATTTAATCGAAAATAGGCCCTAAACATTTAGATATTAATTTACTGGCTCAAAAGGTAATAAGCGGATCTTGAAAAGAGGTAACATCGAATGAAAATGATAATCTAAATTAAAGGCGTTGTTAGAAATTCATATTAATAGCAACAAAATAATAAAGGTGCCACAAATACCTTGTAGCAGCTTCAGAAAAATATTTGTGCAGCCACCATTAAATTAATTGCTAATTTCTTCGAGTCTACGATTTCTCCTATATGGGAATGGAAACTGTTGATTGTAGAAACGGTTGAGCAAATTTTCGTATCAATATCACCTTATTTATCTCCTCATACTCTTCTAACTTCTGCCCACTGAACTCATTTTTTTAGAATTTATTAAATATAACTATTTATTTTATTTTATTTATTAAATTCAATTGTTTATAATAATTGTTATTATTACGCCGTAAGGCGTTCTTGTAGTGGGATGCGACCTGCTGGGACTGACAAATGTCAGGGAATGAACGCACAGGATTGATGCTAGCAGAGGCGTTGAAATCTAACGGTAGAGAATTGCCTCTTCCCATCTGGCGAAAGAATGCTTCACAACAAATGACAAAGCCTTCGCTTCTCGCCCACGTCTGTCTGCAGGAAAACATATCGGATACGACCATAAAGTTTTTAGTCTGGCTCCTTACGGTTCCTACTGGCGAAACCTTCGGAAAATGTGCACGATCCAGATCCTCTCTGCAACCAGAATCGACTCCTTCAGACACATCCGCGTAGAGGAAGTTTCTGCTCTCATTCGTTCGTTGTTTGACAGTTGCCAGCGAGAGGACACTCCAGTCAGCATGAAAGCGAGGCTCTCTGATCTCACTTTTAGTATCATCCTCCGCATGGTTGCCAACAAGAAATTATCAGGACCTGTTTATTCCGAGGAATACGAAGAAGCGGATCATTTTAAACAGATGATAAAACAGTCTGTGTTCTTAGTTGGAGCATTTGAGGTTGGAAATTTCCTGCCGTTTCTCAAGTGGCTTGATCTTCAGGGTCTCATAGCTGCTATGAAAAAACTGCAGCAGAAAAGAGATGTCTTTATGCAGAAATTGGTGATTGATCACCGTGAGAAGAGAGGGACAGTCGATGCAAATGCACAAGACTTAATTGATGTTCTCATCTCTGCAACAGACAACCATGAAATTCAGTCCGATAGTAACGACGATGTTGTGAAAGCCACCGCCCTTGTATGTTCTTTCTTTGCTTTCTCTTTCTCTCGGAATGTTTTTAAATATTAATTTAGCTGACAGCTTTTTTCACTTACAATACACAAATTGTATTTTATACTGCAGATAATGCTGAACGCAGGTACAGATACATCCTCGGTGACCATCGAATGGGCATTGGCGGCTCTGATGCAGCACCCTCATATTTTGAGCAAAGCCCAGCAGGAGCTCGACACGCATATCGGACGCAGCCGATTACTAGAGGAAGCAGATCTGCACGAGCTGAAATATTTGCAGGCAATTGTGAAAGAGACGTTGAGGCTATATCCAGCCGCACCTCTCTTAGTTCCTCACGAAGCCATTGAGGATTGCACTGTTGGAGGGTACCATGTCTCCGCAGGAACGCGACTGATTGTGAATGCTTGGGCAATTCACAGAAACCCGGCAGTGTGGGAACGGCCGACCGTGTTCGATCCTGAACGGTTTTTGAAGAGCGGAAAAGAGGTTGACGTAAAGGGACGAGATTTTGAATTGATTCCGTTTGGTTCAGGGAGAAGAATGTGTCCGGGCATGAGTCTGGCATTGACTGTTGTTACGTATACGCTGGGGAGGCTGCTGCAGAGCTTCGAGTGGTCTGTTCCAGAAGGTGTGATAATTGAGATGACGGAGGGTTTGGGACTGACAATGCCGAAAGTAGTTCCGTTGGAGACCATTATCAAACCTCGCCTTCCCTTCCATCTCTACTGAGATCTCTCATATATTGCTGTCAACGAGTACAAAGTTATAGTTCATGTGCACGTATTCCATTGCTTTTATTACGCCGTAAGGCATTCTTGTAGTCGGATGCGACCTACTGGGACTGACAAATGTCAGGGAATGAACGCACAGGATTGATGCTAGCAGAGGCGTTGAAATCTAACGGTAGAGAAAAGTGGATCAATCACAGCGAAGCACACGGATTGTGCAGCCCAGTTGAATTTACCTCCTGGATTCAGATTTTATCCCGCAGATGAGGAGTTGGTGGTACACTATCTCTGCAGGAAGGCTGCCTCACAGTCCCTGGTGGTTCCTATTATTGCAGAGGTGGACTTGTACAAATATGATCCATGGCAGCTACCAGGTTCGTATTTATTTTAGCTTCTTAAACCTCTCTGGTGCCTAGCATCTGAAATGTGTGGTTCGTCGCTTTTATGCTTGCTTTTTGGGTCTGGTTTGTGGGATTCCCAAAGATGTGAAGATGTTCTGTTTGGCTCTTTGAGTTTTGGTGAAAGTAGCCATTACCCACTGGTTTCTGCATATCTGAACTGTGAAATATGAATTTTAGTAGTTGTCATTTCTCCCTGGTTCCTGCCATTTCCATTGCATATTTTTTAGCCCTGTTTTCGACCCCTTTTCTGCTCTGGATTCTCAAACATAACTGTTTAGCCATTTGAATTCTGTTAATATTTTCGTGGCACTTTTTTTACCCCTCAATTAGGTTGGATTCAAGGCAAAAATCCGTTCATCCTGTCATCTGTTACTGACACTTTCATAATCATGGGAACACCAATTGGATTTGAGTTTCCCGGTTTTATCTTTCTATCTGTGTGAATAATAATACTTTGCATTCAGAATAGAAACAATATCTGACTCCATGAATGGCGGTTACCTGTTTGTCAATGATGTTTTCACTTTTCTGATACAAGATTCCACTTTAAAAGCTTTTGGAAACAAACAGTGAGAGATATTTGATAGGAAAAAAATAAAGGAAAACTCTCTAGAATCTCTCTCAACTCATGTTATGGGCTATGAAAACATTGGATCTGTAATATACATATTTTGCCTTCGTGCTTTTAGCTTCCATTTCCAAAATCAACTACTTCCTGTCACTGATTACTCTTTCTCATTTTGTACGTCGTCAGCATACAGGGGATTGCATTAGTATGTGTTCTCTTCTTACTGAATAGTTAGTATGTTATCCACTGTTTCGCTGAACCTGTGCTTCCATGGCGTGGCGGAACTTGGAAAAGTGGAGGAGGATGTAACTTCTAATGGATGCCTTAATGCTGGGTGGCGATGCTACAGGGGATTAATGGCTTTATACAGGGCGGTCATTGAATCTTTGTGGTATATGAATGGCCAGTTCTAATTGTTTTTAGCTCTGTTTCGCTGAACCTGTGCTTCCATGGTGTGGCGGAACTTGGAAAAGTGGAGGAGGATGTAACTTCTAATGGATGCCTTAATGCTGGGTGGCGATGCTACAGGGGATTAATGGCTTTATACAGGGCGGTCATTGAATCTTTGTGATATATGAATGGCCAGTTCTAATTGTTTTTAGCTCGAAATGTTTGTGTATCGCTGCCTGGTAATATTTTTTAGGGTCCCTCAGGTCTACTAGAAGGCGAAAGCCCCTTTTCCTCCTCACTCTTCTGTGCTCAAGACATTTTATTTTTTCTGTTAAGATCAATACATTCGGTATCAGAAATTGATTCTTTGAAGCCTCGATGTATTCCAGGTAATAGTTGGCAGTTGGTTGCTTAATTCCATTTCTTTCAATGCAAAATGAACACACTGTTCAACTATATTAGGTAGGACTGCTCTGTTAGGTTCATAAAATTAGTAATTTCCATCTTGATAAGCGCATTGAAAGAAGCCCACAACATACTCGTGATGCACAATGAACAATGAACACTTGAATTTAATGAAAAAAAATATTTGGGATTGTTAAGATTTGGGACACACATTCAAGGCGTGGTCATGTACGATCAGTCTAAGTGATTTACATCTATAGGATCTTCTCGATATCCTCCGTGTTCCTAGTTATTTAAAACCCCATGAAAAATCTGGTGAGTTGCGAGTGTAACTCATTGTTTATTACACACTTAAAAGCAATTGGTACTCATGTTTGTGCAACAAATTGAATGTGAGATGTTAAGTGACATTGAATGATTTTACGTGTGGCTACAAAGATGTTAAGTGGTTTATTGTAACCTGATTACCATTTATTTCTCAGATCTGGAAATATTTCTCTGTTTAAAAAATAGCATCTTCCCTCATAGGTCTATGGGAAGGCGAAAGCCCCTTTTCCTCCTTACTCTTCTGTGGTCCAGGAAAAAAACTACCTATCGTGTCATTATAATTTTTCTGTTATGCTCAATACATTCGGTAATAGAAATTGATTCTTTGAAAGCCTTGATGATCTTATAGATGGTGGACAAACACATTGATAACAAACCAATAGCACCTGCACCATTCGAAACCTAAGATTTCGAGTTAACCGGTGGCTTTTTTTCCTGGTTTTCTATATGATGTTATTGCAGTCATTCTTCTTTTTGTTGAGATGGATCACATCATGATCATGCATGTCTGATATTCTGGGTTCTACTCCGTTTTGAAGGAAATGAAATGGGTCACTGGCCTATGACTATTTTTATCCAGATCAGCTAGCCACTAGCCTCTCTTTGTAGTTGTACACATTTTATGATTGCTCGTACCTTATTCTTCTTGTTCACTATTCCCGCATGCAATGGTATTGTTGGCGTATGAAATATATTTTGGGTTCAAAGGATGGCCTATGCTTTATTCTGGCTATACCCATATTGTGATTACTATTACCTTGTTGATTGATCAAAAGTCAACCCATCATGGCATTGACATCATAAATCTGTTTAGAGTAAATAATAGCCGAGGCTTGATTCTTGATGACCAACTTAATATTTAGTCACGATTTGAGTTTGTTTCTTTGGTGGTCAAGCTTGAATTGCTCCAGTTTAAAGATGGTATGCAGAGATTAGGTTGCAAGGATTCACATATTATATGAAGCTCATAACAAGTTCATGACTTTTATTGCATGCTGAAGAGAGAAATCCTCCATTAGGATTCATTTTAAATCTTTCCCAATCAAGGATTTTGCATGGTTTCTTGGAGCTTCTAGGGCACACATGCTTATCATTAATTATTATGCAATAAGTCAGGTGTTTTCCCTGAATGTGATGAACCTGTCAGATTCATTTTTTTTAAGAACCACTCATGTAGGTGATCTAGACAGTTAATTTTGGTGCCTTGTTTTTCTTTGTGACGGTAGAACCAGGCAGCACAAGGTTAGTACTTTTGCTCCTCGGCAGAAACTCTTGGTCTTGACTGTATTGTCCCATTATCCCTCGGATGTTGGTTGGGGTTTTTATTTCACGTTATTCCTCTTGTTGTGCTTTCATGCATGTAAGTATTCCTTGAGAAAAAATTGCTTGAATGAGATTTGCAAAATACATAAAGATGCAATAAAATATATCAGATTTTTATTAACATGTTTTAGTCACATCTTGGAGACGCTAGAGGCTATGGAGAAGTCACTTGTAAGACTTGACAACAACGAAATTTGGAAACTTTTTTACAAAATTGTTATTTAGATTGTATTTCGCAATGCCCAAACTTCTCTTTCATATTTCATTGTTGCTTATATCCTGTATCAACAATGTAGTAGTAGCTTTTGGCATGCCCAATATTCATAGTGAAGTGCTTATATATACAATTGCTTAAACATATCCTATTTATGTTTTGCTTTTCTTTGCATGTAAATGTAAAGCAAATTACGGAAAAAATCTAAAAATCTAAAAAATCTTGAATGAGATTTGCAAAATACATAAAGATGCAATAAAATATATCAAAGTTTTATTAACATGTTTTAGTCACATCTTGGAGACGCTAGAGGCTATGGAGAAGTCACTTGTAAGACTTGACAACAACGAAATTTGGAAACTTTTTTACAAAATTGTTATTTAGATTGTATTTCGCAATGCCCAAACTTCTCTTTCATATTTCATTGTTGCTTATATCCTGTATCAACAATGTAGTAGTAGCTTTTGGCATGCCCAATATTCATAGTGAAGTGCTTATATATACAATTGCTTAAACATATCCTATTTATGTTTTGTTTTTCTTTGCATGTAAATGTAAAGCAAATTACGGAAAAAATCTAATAGGCTCATTGACCTAATAAAAATATTTTTATAACAAATGAGAAATTATTTGTAGAAAATCAAGTACCAGTTGATTGATACTTTAAATAAAAACCACAAAACTACATCTGGGACACTGGGATCTCTTCTCAAAATCATCAAGAAACACTTGTAAATAATAAAATAAATAACTTTAACTTCTACTTTGACTAAAATTAAAACCCATTTGGATTCTTACGATTCAATAAAAACATCCATTCGGATTTTAACCACTAAAATTAAAACCCATATAAATTTTAAATAGTAAAATACATTGAATTAGAAGAAAATATGCATCCATACAATGAAACACCCACACTAACTATGTCACCAACAAAACATAAACATATTATTGGTAAGATTTCAGAGCTAAGAGCTTGACCTCGTGCACAATACACATTAAAATCTACTACAAGTAGATGATGTATTGCCAAATTAGACTACTCCATTAAACACAAATACCCTTCGTAATCCTCCCTATATTTTTTCACAACCCTATTGCTCAACTGCTTAGGTATATAGTTGAGCCGCACTGTCTTCAGTAAAACTATAAATATTAAATTCCTGTTGCCCTTCACAGATCACAATTATTGAACAATGGTTAGAGAGAAGATACCAATGAAAAATTTGATGGGTGCTTTGAATGGAAAATAATATTTTCTCAGCCTATTTTTCCTCTTTGAAATGAGCTCCCCTCCCATGTCCTAGATTCTAACATCTGTAATAGGTCCAATCAATATTTACATTATAGATAAGCTCGACACTTAGCTCAATTATTATTAGCAACAGTCATAATGGGTGAGCTCCTAAAGTGACTTAACCTCTATTTTTCATAAAAGTAATCCCCAGATACCTTTTATGTGAGCTCATTCTCCATTTCATAAAAACCGTGCTAATCCAACCATCTCGTGATCTAGGTGATCTAGATAAAATCAATTATGAGCTCATCCTTCCCTTTGGCACCAACTTTGTTTTCATAGAGCATACTGAACACCCTACATTATGAGTCACAAATTGAAGTCACCCTTTGATATCGGTTCAACGATTTTCTCCAAGCTTTTACCAAACCAAAGATATCCATCTTAGCACATAACTAATCTTGTGTACACTCTACATACTTAATCTATGTAAAATTATGTTGTGTAGGATCTCAAGAGTGTAATATTTGTGTGTGCAAGTCTAGCGTAGATTGTTTATATTCCTCTCAATGTGGTTTTGTGTTCAATGAAATATTTTGCAAAAGCTATTGAAATGGGGTAAGAATACTCAAGAACCCCAAAGCTTTGTGTAAAATCCCCTCAATGAACCATATGATAATAAATGTGAAAGGAATCCTATTTACATGTATTCAAACTTGAATTAAACAAGAGATATAGCAATATCATTAACCTCTATTTTTGAAAGCTTAATAAAATATGCCTACTAAAGACTTAAGCAATCAGTTTGCATTTTAGAGAATGAGAGCTCACCATTAATTTCTTCAAGGCCAATGGTTCTTACCATTTACTCTATGTTTGTGCGTGTGACAATGATAAAGCAAATAGCTCAATGCATGGATGAAATAAAGACTCTAAACCCTAGTAATAATACTATACTTTAGTTTAGAGGAAGAAGTGTTCCAAGAAATGAGAGGGGGGTAGTGGAATATTTATAGTTTTCACTTAGGAAATGGGAGGATTTTTGGTGCATGTGGGATCAAAAAGGAGTCCACAAGTGGTTTAGGAGAGGTTGACCATGGTTAGGACTAGTTAACCTAGGTTAGGCTAATTAATCTTATTAAGAGAGAAATTAGGGTTCTTGGAGGGTTTTTAAAATACCTATTCAATCCAATGAAGTGGATTGATATTCCAAGGAGCTAATAGAGGTGCTAAAGAAGAGGATATTAACCAAGAAGAGGTTATTATAACCTACTTAATTGACTTATGAGAGGAAAAAGACCATAAAAGTGTCGAACATAGGGGAGTTAGATAGGTCTAACTGATGAGGTGTTGCCATCTTGCAAGAAGAGGACCAACTAGGGCAATATTATAGATAATGATGCTTTGATCAAACTATATGTGTCTACATTTTTCCCTCTTTGGGGTGATGTAAGCTATGTCACTTAAAATAATGTAGATAAGTACAAACAGGTAGAAAAGTTTTGAAGGGGGAGAAGAAAAATTAATAGGATGAAGGATACCCCCTCGAGTGTTAATGGGGTGACAGAGGAAATCAATCAATGATCAAAAAAGAAAATAGAAGATAAATTACGAAGAAAGGAGATGAGAAAATAATAAGGAAAAAGGGATATTGAGATATCCACAAACCAATGCTTTATAGAACAATGCATAATCATCATTTTACTTAGAATCCTCATCATCGGTTCTTATTAAAATGTAAGCCTACGGAGGAGGAGTAAAATGAAATGAAAATCCAAGATACAAAAAACCATCTTGTGATAAAAATGGCCAACTCCACGAAACATACACAAATGTAATGAAATACAAGAAATAAACAATCTCACCTAACAGGTAAATAAGTACAATTACACACACTTAAACAAACAATGTTCAAGATAGTTGAACAAATACTTTGTTATCGATATATAGTCCCAAATGTTCTGATAAATGACAAGGGTGAAGGATGATGCCCCAAGAAATGTGTATATGGAATAGAAAATATGAAGGACACGTGGGTCCAATGAAAAAGCAATGTGCACAATGAAAATAGTACCAGGCAAATGATAATGTCCTAGAGTACACACAAAGTAAACAGTGTAGCTTTTGTAGATGATTTGAAGATTCATATGATCCGCGGGTCATTGTTTCAAAATATTTGAAAACATCAGAAAGATAAGGGATGAGTGCCATTAGAGAGACACAAATTTCAGATGTAGATGAGCGTTTTACCAAATTTCTAGTCCATTTTTGAAGTATTTCAATGTTTTTGGTTTCTTAAATTGTTTTAAATTTTTTTAAAATTTGTTTTTATTGGTTGGCAAAATTTGTATAAGAGATCAAAGATCTCCTAAAAATATCCACAACTACCTAAAGGCAAAGGAAAAGGCATCAGCGAGCACAGAAAGTGGCCCGGTTAGAAGAATTATAAGCCAAAAATAATTATTTTTAAAATAACCATCAGGAACGGTGAAAAATAGCAGAAAAATTATACGAAATGATGCCTAGAAAATGTGTAAATCATTCCAGTGTAATGAAGAAGTGAGCGCGGGGTGGTACAAAGTACCACATCCTGTGAAAATGAGTAAAAATAGTTATTTTAATAGATAAATAATCACCTCAACGGATAAAATAAAGGCTAGAACAATCACGGCAGAGAAAACATGCCCCGGGGGAATCGCGGTAGCCTAATATACCCAACTAGGGGGGTAAATCAATCATGATCATTTCATTTGTACCATATTTCTTGAGAAATTTTACCGCGAGCAGGAGTGAAAACCCTGGAGTGATATGGCGAGACTAGCAAGCAGGAGGAGACTAGCAGATCACATCCGAGAGTTCATGAGAGACCCAGTGGATGGACCCTACCTGAGTGGCCTATCCCTCTTTGTGAATTACGCATTTAATGCATTTTTAGGGATTTTTAGGCTAGGTAGGATAATTTCAAAGTATTCACGCATGTGCATGAATTGACGACGTATACGCATACACGCATGCATCAAAACCAAACAAATGCATGCACATGTATCTATAAAAACATGGATATGCACATGTGTATCCATTGGAGAGAAAATGATAGGGGCACACACGCACATCCATCAAAAGGGTTACGTACATGTTTTGAGTGGAGGTAACGGGGACGTACACATGCATGTGCAGAGATAGGAGTGTCAACATGATACTAGGTGCATATGCATCCTGTGTAGACGAGAAAAAACAAAAGGGGCCCGTAAGTGCAAAGATAGGCATGTATGTGTCAGGATGGGTGCACATGCATCTGTGTAGGTGCACATGCATTGGAAAAAGGGAGTAGAACACCCTTCCGGCCAAACGGCAAAGGAGAAAAGAAGGAAGACTAGAAGAAAGTGAAATTTTTAGGAAATAAGATGGAAGAATGGTGATTTACCAGTAATTTTAGATAGAACTAGGTAGAAATGTCAATTGATACATGGTGTATTTTTGTTCGCAGCGTATAGTACCTGTCATGTAGACTCGTGACCGATAAGGTCGGTTAGCAATGATAGAGGCCTAGTTCGACGATGATGATAGAGTTCTATTGGATAACCTCCTATATGTTATAGGATTGGCTCATGTGGCTGATATGCCCCAGATCACATGAGATCACAACCTTTTGATAGCTATAGCAGAGCGATGGCACAATGAGATTCATTGCTTTCAGCTCCTAGCCGAGGAAATCACTGTTACTCTTGAGGATGTGTGGCGTATTATGCATGTCCAAATCTAGGGGCATCTTATCTAGTCTACTAGCCACTGCCTTGATATTCAATGATACATTGTAGAGTTGTTTGGTGTCCAGATGATACCACTGCGTGGGATGAGTATCATAGTGTATTAATGACTTAGAGCTAGAACGAGTGGTGGTTTATATGATGGCACTTGTCAGTGGAGTTTTACTCCCTTGCAATACCAGTGATTCATTTTTGCTTGGTCTCCTTGAAGTGATACAAGGTTTGGTAGAGGTAGATACCTACTATTGGGGTCAATGCATTCCAGCACATCTATACTTTGACATTCATTTGATTACCTATTACCGTCAGAAGATGTTAGGACCAGTCCATTTGCTTCATATTTTGGCGTGGGACCACATTTCCATTGGTTGCCCCTTAGGTGTTTTGAGATTTTGAATACCCGAGGAGCCTTCTACAATGGGTTAGGTCCTGATAGGGGATGATGTGTGGCCATATATGGGGATGCATATCACTATCACCATGAAATTGATGAGGTACAATAGGCTTCTATGGTATGGAGGCCCAACAGACATTTCCAGTGTCCTGAGGATAGTTTAGAGCTCAATATTGCTATATTGGAGCACTTTATATTAGGTAGTCATAGCTATATGCGGGAGTTGTATAGAGTGGATCGGTGCCAGAGGCTATTTGGCATTACCCAGGATGTTCCTAGGCCAAATAGGTGGTATGAAAGTAGGGCCCGAGAGTACGTTGATATGGGTCGATAGATCACTCGAGATAGAGCATTGGCCAATTTCCTACAGGTGTTACCTACTATGTGGGTTCCACTGAGACAAATTAGAGATCCGGGAAATACACGTGAGTATGCGCCATGGTACCATGGTGTGCTTCCATGCCTTTTGATTATTTCTAGGGTAGTGTATAACACTGGTGTGAGAGATCCTCTAATGGGGTCTCCTAGTGGTGATGAGGGTGGAGCCATTAGTTGTGATGACAGTGATGGTGATGATGATGGTGGTCTCGATGCACTCTGTTATCTTAGAGGCAGGGGATAGGGTCCTAGGCCTAGGCCGAGACAGGATTTCAGAGCTCCTGACATAGAGTTTCCTCCAGTAGGAATTCCAGTGGGGATATACACCCCTCTTCGGCAACTATTTCCAGAGAAGATACCGCCACCTCATGCTCTAGGTGGTGGTGGTGATGGTGGATAGTTAGTTGCCCTTCAACAGTAGTTATAGGAAGTGATTACCATTCAGTTATAGGTGGCTGGAGAGAGGGATGCAGCCATAGCATAGGTACAGGCCCTTATAGTAGAGTGAGATTAGGCACATGCTCAAGTACAAATTTTAACATTAGAGAGAGATCATAATAGAGCACATGCCACTCAGGGAAATGATAGTACCTTATGGAAAAGTCAAATTAGTGAGATGGCCACATAGGGGGCTCAAATACTAAGCCTTTTACATTAGTTTCAAACCCAAGTGTAGATGGTTGTTGCTCAGAGGGACCACGCCCAGGCACAGGCACATGGTTATATGATCTAGAGAGATTAGGAACAAGCCTAGGTGTAGACTATGACTGCGGATAGAGACCGAGAGGCCACTGCTTCTAGACAAGCTCACACTGACCGTGGAATATTGATAGGTGAGAGAGATGTTGTCCTATAGGAAACTATTACTTCTAGAGATGCTAATATTATATGAGATGCTATGAGGTCCGACAGTGAGGATTTATATTATAAGACTTCCTATTTCAGGGTCATTCTGGTAGGGCAGCAAGTATTACCTTTTGAGTAGTTAGGTGTGAGCACGAGAGGCTCCAAGTCACTGCAATCAGGCCATTTAGTTAGATCAGTTTGGTAGCCTATTGCAGAGTAGTCAGCTAGACAATAGCCAACTAGACAACAGTTTGATACCCTTGGTTCTGGTCCATTAGAGCCACCACTCTCCTGTCCTCTAGGTCATAGTCTCAGGAGCTCTGATGAAGGAAAGAGTTGTGGTTGAGATCATTACTTCTCCTTTTGTATAGAGGTATTTTATATATGCCCCTTATGAAGTCCGATTTTGATGTATAGATTCATGTACCATTATTTTGATGACACCTCTTGATGAAGGCTTGATTATTTTGATACATGCCCCTATTAGATGACATATTGTATTGATGATGTACGTTTGAGTATTAACATTGAGAGTTTATACATGTATCGTATGGACATTTGATGATGAATTTGTCATGTTATATTGTGATTATGCTTTGTATGATTTGTGATTATGGATTTGTAATCGTTGTATCATGATGTATGATTTCCCTTTCCTCTATGTATGTGATATAATTTAGATTTAGATATATCTATGGATAGTATCACATGTTTTGGATATATGATATGTCTTTTATTTCTTATTCTAGCACTTTGGATTATACTAGATGATATCAGTGTGGGGACGATAGATTTGTGATTATGCGCAATCACTCATGCCCCAATTGATCATATGATATGTGATGATTATCTTAGCATGCATGCATGATGTAATACTTAGCACTTTTGTATATATTATGTAGTAGATGATGTTTATATGTGATGAATGATAAATGATATATGTGATAACAAACAACTGTGCAAGAGAAAAATACACAAGAAAAGGTTAACAAAGTTAAACAATTGTACCTATACAACACAACACAACTTATCATGCAAACACATGATTTTATTAAAACATACTAAATAGATCAAATTGATATTTGACCTAAGTAAGAAACATGAACCCTAATAGGTGCATATTAAAAATGAGGTGAGCATGCCAATGTTTTTACAAGAAAAATGGATTTAATACAATACACAATCTAAACTAAACATAACTTAATCTAAATTAAGAAACAAAGTACTCCTAAAGGTGTGCAATATGAAAAGTTCAACATATTACTAGTATACAAATCAAGAATCAAAGGCAACATTTGAAACATCACTTTGTTTTTTGTGAGACAACATTGATATATGTTTTTCTAATGTTTCCGAGTATATCTAGAAAGATAAGTTTTCAAGGCTAATGTTCACAATATTTTCTAAGACAACTTTGTGCGGTTATATTAGCCTCATCCCTAAAAAGGGAAATTTTCTGAATTTTTAGGTTTTTGTGTATCCTTTTCTAAGTGTTTTTGCATTTCTAAGGTCATGTTGTAAAATCAATGTACAAGAATAAAGAAGCGTGGATGCCCCCAATGTGATGTGGGAATATACAAAAGGCAAGATGCCACGCGTGTATGTACAAGAAGGTTAAGGTCCCCCATCATTAGATGAGAGTATACAAAGGTAATTTCCTTCACATAGATATAAGAGTAAATAAGCCAGATCACGGTTCAGAAAAGGTAGCTTCAGTAGGGTTCCTAGAACTAGCAAAGGAAGTCATATCTAGAAAGTGGTGAGGGTTACCCATCTTGCTGTAAGAGTGAATTGCATCTAGTGAATCTTCCTTGAGTGCCGAAAACTGGTTTTCACCCAAATACTTGCCCATTCTATCACAATTGGTGGTTTTCACATGTGGATGACCTGATTTTTCTTTACTGTTTTCTCAATTTGTCCATTTCTTTGCTTGTTTTTTTCTTTGTTTTTCTTTTTCTAGTTCTGATCTGATATTATCATCATGATTAAGCCTAGAACCACTTGAGGTGCATGGAATTCATAGGATTTGGAAGCTCTTCACCATCTGAGTATGCAATTTTATAATCTCTTGATCCATACTTAGCAACTACCACATAAGGGCCTAGCTAGTTACCTTCAAACTTACCTTTCTTTCCTTTTTCTTTGGTGGTGTTTTTCCAATTTTCTTTTAGGACTAGATCTCCTACATCAAATTCCTGATGAATGGTGCATTTATTATATCCCCTAGACACCCTATTCTAATAGAAATTTAGGTGATCGAGTGCTCTAATACACTTTTCATCTAATAGTTCTAACTCTACCAGTCGAGCAACTCTGTAGTCTTCATCTTTATCAAGATACTCCTTGAGAGATATTCTTAGGGAAGAAAGCTCGAATTCCAGAGGTATGATGGCTTTAATGCCATAGAAAAATTAATATGGAGTCACACCAGTACGAGTGTGAATGGAAGTTCAATAGGCACAGAGGGTGGGATGTATTTGTAAGTGCTAATTAAAGCCGATTTTACTAACCATTTTCTCCATAATCCATACAAGGGGTTTATTAGTAGCCTCTTCTTGTCCATTACCTTGGGGGTAATAGGGAGTAATCCATTTGAATTGGATATGGAAACATTGACACAATGTCTTTACCATTTTAGTTTTGAAGGATTTACCATTATCACTGACAATGGCTGAAGGGATACCGTAACGTCAAATGAGATAGTTCATGATGAATTTTGAAATTTGTGCACCATTGACATAAGTAATAGGGATAACCTCTACCCATTTTGTAAAATAATCAGTGGCAGTGATAATGTGAGTGTGGCCATCTGAAGTAGAAGGATGGAGCTTCCCTATGAGATCCAGGCCCCATTTAGAGAATGATCAAGGTGTTGTAATAGGCTGCAAACCCTGTGTTGGTGCATGTATTAAGTTTCCATATTTCTGGCATAGTTCACACTTCTTTAAAAAGTTGCAACAATATGAGTCCATGGTGGCCAATAATAGCCTAATCCCAATAGCTTCTTAGCTAAGACCATGCCACTAGTGTGTGCTCCACAAATACCACCATGTACTTCCTTAATGGCGTGGATCGAGTCAGTGACATCCAAAAAGCAAAGGAGATTCCCATCATAGCCACAACAATAAATGGTGCCTCCTAGGAGGGTATATAGGGATATACGATGGATAAGGTATTTCTTCTTAGGATGGGTGATGCCTTGTGGAAAATTTCCTCTTGTAGGTATCAAAAGATAGGGTCATACTAGGGATATAATAGAACAACAACTTCACATGCCAAACACAACTCTAGTATATCATATTCAGGCACTTTTAAATGCTCTAAAAAGAAAGGAATCTTACTTTCATGATGGGGAATGCGTACCAGAGACCTTATTGTAGCAATAGCATCCACGGATCTATTGTGTGACATTGGTTTTCGCTCAATTATGATCTATGTAAAGTACTCCTTTAGGGTTTCAACAATCTTCTTATATGGAATGAGATTCTCATCTTTAACTTTGTACTCATCATTAGCTTATTTACTTATAAGTTGAGAGTCTCCAATTACTCGTAGTTTTCAGATGTTCCAAGTAATAGCCAACTTGAGGCCAGCGATGAGTGCCTCGTAATATGTAATATTGTAAGTGTATGGGAATCCCAACCAGAATGCTCTTGGTATGACATTTCCTATAGGAGTGATAAGCACCACTCCTACTCCAAATCTGTGGAAGGTGAAAGATCCATCAAAATGGACCTGCCATTCTACATACTATTCAATGTACATCATACATGCATTTGGCATATCTCACAAAGGTTCCATTCCTGGGAGAGGATGTTCTGATAATTGATCAGCCAATCCCTGTTCTTTTAAGGACTTATGATTCACAAAATTGATATCAAATTCACTCAGGATAATGATCTAATTAGCCATTTGACCTATGAGGGTAGGTTTGGACAAAAGGTACTTCAGAGGGTCAAATTTGGATATGATTTTAGTTTTATTATTTAGGACATAGTCGCAAATATTTTGGAATGTGAAGACAATTGCTAAGAATGAATTTTCTATCTGGGGTTAATTCATCTCATACACAATCAAGGTGCGACTGAGATAGTAAAGTGATATATCTTTATGGTCTAAGTTGTATTGGGAAAGTAGTACACTAATAGAAAACTAGGCAGTGAAATGTACAAGAGGAGAGGTTTTCCTGAGGTAGGCGACATGAGTATAATTGGGCTGACCAAGTACTTTTTTAGTAGTATAAAGGCATTTTGGCAATCTGGTCCCCAATTGAATGCAGAATATTTCTTTAGTAAATGAGTAAAGGGGTGGTACTTATCTGAAAGTTGTGAAATAAAGTGACGGATTTCCTGAATTTTCCCTTGTAGACTCCTTAGTTGTTTGAGAGTGGTAGGTGGTGGAATTTATGTGATAGTTATAACCTTTGTAGGGTCCACTTCAATCTGTCTTTCTGAACCAATGAATCCTAGGATCTTTCTTGATAAAACATCAAAGACACATTTCTTAGGGTTCAAACGAACCTTATAGTCTCATAGATGCCGAAAAATAAGCCTCAAAACTTCAGGGTGCTCTCCCCTACTCTTGCATTTCACTAGGATGTCATAAACATAATATTCCATGATGTCATTCATCACATCATGGAAGATGAATGTCATGGCCCGCTGATAAGTAGCCTCGGCATTCTTGAGCCTGAAAGGCATGACCTTTGTAACAAAATGTTCCCCAAGGGGTGATGAAGGTTGTTTTATGTTCATCTTCTTTTGCAACCCGTATCTGGGTATAGCCTGAAAACCCATTCATTAATGACAACATCTCATAACCAGTGGTGGAATCAACTATCACGTCGATGTTAGGTAAAGGAAATTCATCCTTACGAAATGCCTTATTGATGTCATGGAAATCAATAGAAATTTTTATGCCGAATGGCTTCTTCTGTACAAGGAGTATGTTAGATATCCACTCTAAATAGTCAGTAGATTTAATAAAATTAGTCATTAACAGTTTTTCCAATTCTTCTTTGGAAAGGAGCGCCACCTTAGGGTGCATCTTTCTCAATTTTTTCTTCATGGGTTTGGCATTTGGGTGCACAATGAGGTTGTGCACAACTAAATCTGGGTCCAAACTAGGCATATTTGTGTATGTCCATGAAAATATATCCACATATTCCCTTAAGAGCTCTACAAAGATATTTTGTTCCTGAGGTGAGAGATAAGCTCCCAATTTTACCAGTCTTGGTTGCTCTTCTGAACCAATTTTAACATTAACTGTTTCTTCAAAAAGAAATTTGGAGGCATATTCCATCCATGTAGGATCAAGGGGAAGAGTAAGGTCAACTTCCTGTAGTAGCTCCTCACCATAATTTAATGGGTAAACCACTTCATCCACAGACTCTTTGTTTTATTTATCTATGAGTGCTTTGAAGATTTTGTCACTGTGAGACTTTCATTTACCTTTTTTGCAGGGTTTATCTGAAGTGTTTTTTATCCTTGTTTAACACATTCTTATTCAAATGTCAAAACATATCTACCTCTTCACTGAAGTATGCACATGTGTCTAGTTGAATTGGAAATCCTTTCTTGTGGTCTCCAACTGGAATAGAATCCCCGAGTCCCATGAACTTTGTAAATGCCTCACTATTTTCAAAATAGTCTAGTAGTACATGAAGTTGTTGATCCCAATCTATAAGTTTGGGATACACTACATTTATTTGATAGTGGGTTAGGGGTTTGATAGTTCTATAGTTATTGGAGTTTTGCCTATGATCTTGCTTCCTTTTCTTTTTATTTGCATGATTAGGAAAAGGTTCTTTGTAGATACCCATTTTCACATGGGAATTTGTGCCTGCTATCAGGGGGAATGAGATGACAATCGTACCTCATGTTCAGAAGAGGTATTGTATGTCAATCTCAAAGGGTGGAACACCTGTCTATTTTGTGTCCTTTAATCCGATAGAAGCCATGCTTATTCATGGTCTTTTGAACAAAATGAGGGATGGGAGCATAGGCTCTAGTTAGGGTCCTTGTCGTAGTTGAATACTCCACCATCTAAACATCATCTACTTGTTTTAGACTGGTATGACAAAGGACTCCGTGCAATGACCTAAACGTATATATTAGTAGGTGCTTGATGGCATGAATCCATGGTACCTTCCGTGCACTCTACTTAAAAGTGGGATTGTCTATAGGGCATCTGGAATCTCCTCAGAGTAGGAGACCGCTATCAGATAATGAGATTTTCCAATGGTATTAAAGACACTGCTCGCGAATACTCTTGAACTAAAAAATAGATTTTTACCCCGTTTGTCTGGGATGATACTATTAAATCGTGATATTAACAATGAGCCTATTCATCGAGTTTAATGGCTCACCTGGGCCATATATGACCTCTTCTGATGTTTCCTCCCATGAAGAGAAAAAGTTGAACAATGAAAGGAAAATATTCATTATACGAAGTGAGTGACTCTAGGAATCTACATGTTTATTAATAGCTATCCATTTGTAGGGGGATAATGCAACATCCGCCAAAATGACATTCACTAAGACACACCATCATTGAAAAATTGTTGTAATGCCCTACAATGTGTGAATGGTTCCGGGTCATTGCATATATGGTTCATTACCATATCACTTTCCTTCATGACATAGCTTGATTACACTGTCATGGAAATGTTTCAACTGGAATACAGGCCATGTTATAATAGAGACATTGGATACGCTATGAGTACCATTCCAATCAGCATGGCTCCTATAGTGTGAAGGTCTAAGTCATAGGACATGAAGTTATCGTTGTATGCAATTGTTATCCAAAATTGAGCCTACTTTCATGGGTAACTACTGATAGTACCCAATGCATTCTTGTTCATTCATTTTTGTAGGTTGTATATCGTAATAGTCTTGGCTCCAAGAATCATGTTTCTGAAGTGGCACTAGGCTACTTAATCTAACTCTCGAAGTGCAAATGTTTAGACCAAATCCACTATCCACAAGTACCCTCTTTATTTTGTGAAAAAATGGGTAAGGATCCAAGCTTGGTGCCGAAAAATGGAGATAAATCGGCTAAGTCTGTGTTCTAGGCGTTCCTTGGGATAGTGGAGATTTCTGTGGCATGAATCAGCCAAAGTAATATGATCATTGGCATTCAAGGTGTGCAGCACTTATAGCACTTGGGAGGTCGAGACGCGATGGACATCTACAAGGTGTATCAGACTCTTGAAAGGGAAAAAATTGCCTAACGTCTTTATTTCACGTATGTTCTTATGGGACATGTTGGTCCGAAAATCTGTACGCGTGGGACGCGGATCTACCGGTTTGGCGCATAGACGAGTCCACTTCAGGCGGTGCAGAGAGATTAGCCCCTAGGTAGTCCGAGACAGTTGGGAAAGCGAAACTCCGTTTATTGCTATTTCTACTTAGCAGGAACCTAATGCAGGTCGAAGCAAGAGATTCTGCCTTCGGGACATTTGGGATCTCATCCCAGTAGAGTGTTCCAGGACTGCAAAAAGCCGAAAGGAATCGAAAGAGGGAGAAGAGAATCTCGCCACGTGATCTTCGAAGGGAGAAAAGGGACAAAGGAATTCCAAAGCAGGTGAAGGTCAGAAGATTTATCGTTTTTAGTGTGGTAACTAGGCCAACAGGTACGCCAGGGACGCATGGGACTGTGCATAAAGCTGAAAGAGCCACCAACGAATCAAATCTCGCCACGTGTCTAAACCTCATTGACCCGGCGGGAAAAGTTTGATAATGAATCCAACAGGCATTAAACACATACAGGGAAATGGTTAGGAAGGGCCCGCGTCCAATGAAAGATCATACCATGTGGTAACATGAGCTATTGGAGCACAAAGTCTGAGATAATTGTATTACTGTTCTCTTCAAAGTTACAAGAAAGCTCAAAGTCTTTCAAAAGACAAAGTGCACTTCTCATTTCGATCTAATAAAATAGTTCACACGTGTCCAAGTACAAGGAAGTATTCCCGATAGGAATTTATAGAAGATGGACCCGTGGATGAATTAGAGCCCGACACGTGTCATCCAAGTGGAGCCAACCACTTATTTACAAAGATATTTACAAAATATCTAAAATTCATGTTGACTTTGACAATCCGTTGGTGGTCTGACATCATCCCATGATGCAACATGGATGATCGTCATCACTTTCGTATCCAGAGCTCATATTTTAGACATTCTCAAAAATAAAGTCGGAGAAGTAGAGAGAAGAAGAAGAAGAAGAAGTTCCTAGAAGTCAAGCTACTGCATCATCATTTAGTCCTGCGGCATGAAAAGGGGTTTCCTGTTTCGTGATGTTGCTCAGGTGATGATATGTGCCAGAAATGAGCGCGGTATTCCAAAAACTTGCTGAAATGCCCAAATTGATCCTGTGATGGATCCGTTGTGCCGTTCACTGATTGCTTCGCAAGTCTCCCGCTCGTCTATGAGCTTTTCTGGGAGTTTGGAATAATCTTTCTCCGCCTCGATAAGGAACCC